>BPLR01018128.1:0-41200 GCA_021605095.1 Caerostris extrusa | reverse complement strand
ATACCACTGTGAGTCCAAAAAGTAAGACCAATTTTTCATAATTTAAAGATTACCGTGGAGCTACATGGAATTTTACAAAAATTTCTTTTCTTTCCTCAGGTTGCTGGCACTGTCCTTTGGCATCTGTGTGAATTTGACGTCAAAAATATTCATGAGTGTTTGAGTTGCGGTCCTGGCTTTGTGAGACGCTGCAAACTGATTTTCCGGCGATTTTTGAAATGTCTGAATTCAAATGAGCAAAAAGAATCTTGCATTCCATTTTGTTTGAGGAGGAAAGTACTCTAGAATGTTGCAAGAGAGGACATTCGGTGAGCATTTCCCATAATCGAGAGAAGGAAGCTTTGACACTGGTAGCAAACAGTTTCGGGCGGAGGCAGAGAGCGCTTTTGAGAGACGAAGAGCCCCTCTGGTCCGACCTTATCAAACCTCAACCGACGAAGCTCACGTCCACAAAAAATGAAAGATTTTGTGCTTGCAAACCATCGATTTACAATTAGTGACCTTGCTGGTGATGTCAGGGAATTTCAAAGAGGATCGGCTGATCATTTGCCTCAAAACGCGTCAAATCCTCGAATGGTACCGAAAACACCACCGTGGAATGCGCCTGCATACACGTTGCATTGATTCTTCGTGACAATTTTTTAAAAGTGCTTCGTAATTGAGTTGGGAGAAAAAAAAAAAAAAAGAGTTGGCAGGGACATCCATGCCAAACTTAAAAGCTGAACCCAAATGGAAATATAACGAGATTTTACATATTCTAACATTATCAAATTATTCTTCAGAGAAGGCGAACGAATATAACAGAAGTATAACTCACACATTTTAAAATATGAATACGAGTTACTGATCTTGATACAATCAATAAAAACAAAGCATTCTTAGAAACCTTACAACAGTTTAAACAGCAGAAAATTGTATTTAGTCCTTCGAAATTACTATCAAGTCCAGTCTAAAAGTTTTCAGATATTCAAATTCCAATGGGTTCAAAGTTTTTCAAAATTCATGAACAGATCATGATTCACAATTATTTAAGAATTCAAAATGACTCATTTATTTAATGTAAAAACTTTCGTAATATAAACAAGGTTCAGGAAAAAAGATCCCATTTTTAAAAGAGACTAACTCTGTAGTTAATATAATATCAGTTTAAAAATGAAAAATATTTCAAAAATAGTTAATTGTGAAAACTGTATAAAACTGTTAGTTAGTAGTTAGTGATTTTTCAAGATCTGTTTAAAATTTAGAATCCTTAAGAATTCTGGTTTTTCAAATTGTTTGAGTTTTCTGATATTATGTGAGAAGGTAGGTTTTATTCTCTCAAAATTAAAGTTTTAGTGATGGTAGCATATGATAAATTGACTTTAATTTTTAACTTTTCTGTTTACAAAACAATAAAATACATTTAATCATAATGGTTCACCATAAGAAAGTGAATATGAACAAATATTGATTCTTATATTGGTGTAATTACACTGCATCTTAGAGCATTGCAAATGAATAGTTTTTAAATACATTTAAATTGTGAAAGCTGACTGAATTGACTGAATCTGTGTCAAAACGCATTTCAGACATTTATTAAACGCTAATTTCTTTTCACTGCTTCCACGCTTAATTCCGGCAATTAATCCACCATTTGTATTTTAGTACAAACTTAAAGAAATAATAACAGATATTTCAAAAGACTAACGTGCAAATATGAATATTAGATAACAAGTGAAATTTACAATTCTAGAAATCATCGCATTTAGGACAGACATTTGAGAAAATAATATTTTTTTTTTATTTAAGATACTCCTGACGCCCCTAAATGATGAAATTTATTTCTTCATAAAGCTAATGATTTATTTTTGTTTCATGCATCGTATTTTTAATTTCATAAAAAATACAATACATAGTATTGTAAAAATAGAAGCAAATATTTTGATAGTGATATACTTATATTGTAAAACTGAGCAAACGATACACATAAATTGGTTAAATTGTTTTAAAACTTTCTGTGCTTAATTAAATAAAAATTATTATCGTTTTTTATTTTTAAGACCTTAGCAAAATGCGACTAAAAATGTTCAGAATTCTTTTTCTTTTTTATTATTTGCTTGATTGAAATTCCTTAATCTTTTTTTACACAACAATCTATCAATCATTTAATTTATTAAATGAATCCAAGAAAAAAAGAAAAGAAAGAGGATTTTTAAAGAGTTAAAGTGGACCAGTTGATTTTAAGAGGATCAGTTGAGAAAGATTTTAAGAGGATCAGTTGAGAAAGATTTTAAGAGGATCTTTTTAAAGATTTTAAGGATTTTAAGAGGATCAGTTGAGAAAGAGGGGTTTTAAATAGTTTCTTTAATTTAAAGAAACTCTTTCTATTGGTTTGCTATAATCGAGAGAAGAGAGTGAAGAAAAATGGTGAAAATGGAAAAAACAATTGAAGGAATGTTTTTTTTTTTTCTTCTTATGTTGAATATGTTAACAATCATTACTCACCGTGCTTTGGCAAATATTTTTACTTGTACTTTACGGGAACTCTTCTATCTCCACTTTAATTGATTAAGCAATCTCGTTTAAATATGTTATTCTTCAAGCATAATTTTGTAGTTCTTCATCGTTCAGACAACTCTAACTCTTTTTTTCAAGACGAGAAACTTTCACTTCATCATCTTATTGAAAATTCACTTTACTTTACACTATAAGTACTTTAAAATTTCTTTTTATTATTTATTTTTTCTACCCTTTATTCAATTTATAATTAGTCCTTTTTTATCAAACTACAAAAATAATGTAATTTGGAAGGATGTTTAAGACACTACATAAAATAAAAATACCATAATTTAACTAAGAATAACTTAATACACATTAATTATAATACAAGATTTAACTATAATACAAATTATGTGAAAAATATTTAACATGGATATCAAATTTAATGCTTATACACCTTTTTCTAAAGCTTGTCGATATTTTTTTTTCTGAAATTCAAATTTCAAATATCTTACATTAATTCATTTAATTTGTCAAATTAAAATGATTTGTTTGAAGACTATTTTTTTAAAAAAATTGGTAAAAGATTTGAAAAGAAATTCAGTTCTCATTTACTGTACACAACCAACCCAAAAGTAAAATAGAATCGTGTGACTAAATGTGGACAAATTGCTTCACAATTTTCGCAAAAATTTCTAGGAAAATACAAATTTAAGCTAAAAAATTAAATGATTAAATTAATATGAAATATGTAAATGCGTACAAAACGGTCATTAAATACAATATGATTACTCAATGACCCCAAATATAATTATTACAACTTTTCACTCTTTTTCCTTGTTTTTCATTCATTCAAAGCGTCAGAATTGCAAGCACTACTGTCATTTTTTCATCTAAATGATTAATTTACTCCATATTTTTACTCTCCTTCATTTCAGTTTTTCTTAGAATTATTTTTGTTGGAAAAAGTCAAGCCTTTTTTCTCCTAACTAAAAATCATTTCTATTCAAAACATTGTTGGTGATAGAATCACGATGGACGTAATGTCAATTAAATTTATGTGGAACAGCGAAACGGAGACAGTTAAGTTTTTAATTTCTTTAAAAACTTTTTTTCATGAAATTTACTTTAAATGTCATTATTTTAAAGATTGAAATATTTTGAAAAAGGTTTTACATTGTCCTTCTTTTCTTTTTCTGTTTCAGTTCAAGGGAGGTAATCAAGTGTTAAAATTTCAGTTATAACAATAATAGATACTTCTTACTTTAATTGTTTCGTTAATTATCAGTTGATTAAATTTCTTCTGAAAAATGGTTCTTATAATTTAATTCTTCTAAATAATCACTTGAATTTTCTTCGTCTTACTTCTTCTTCTGAACATCTTCATATCCTAAATTATTGTAATTTAAGCATATTTTTAACGTTTTTTATTCACCAATGAATGCTTTTTATCAAAGCCTACTATTTTACCAGTTATATTTTATTCTTTTTTTTAATTGAACATTTTTCTTTTTTTTGAATCAACAATTTTATCTTTACGCATTTATATCTTGAAATGGAAAAATTCCCTTTGAAAGCGGAATAGTTTCATAAATTAAAAACAAAATAAAAAATGACGAGTTATTTTTGAGGTGTCGTATTTTATTGTAATGCATATTAGGTTTTATTTATAGTATTCCTGCAATTTTTGCAAGTTCTATCACGAATAATAGTATTAACTTTTAGTCATCTTTTACAAAATATAAACAACGGCTATAACAGTAAATGAAATAATTTTTATTCTTAACATTAATTATTTCATATTAATTATTTCATTTTTTTTTTTCTTGATTTATTTAAAAGTAATAGTATTTGGTTAGTTAGTAATATTTAACTATTAAAAGCATGGATTTTCTATAAATCTAATATCATAGTTCAAAGTGATAATCGCAATTATGTAAAACTTTTCTGATGCAAATCGATTGATTTAATCAATCTCATTCGCCTTTTAATCAAAATGTTTTAAATAAGCATCTGAACAATATTTCTAAATTTGCATTTGATTTCGACATAGATGCCATATATTTAAGTGTCCTTTCAAAAGAATAATACAATTTTATTCCTTTTTCATGAATATATAGTAAATGCTTGTTACGCTTGGATTTGTGAGAACGCTAAACTGATTACGGCGATTTTTAAAATGTCTGAATTAATTGAGCAAAGAACTTTCATTAAATTTTGTTTGCGAAAACGAATGAAATGTTGCAGAAAGCATTCGGTGGGCATTCCTATATCTGAAAGAAAAATGTTTACAAGTGGTATAAGCCGTCCAAAGGCAGAGAACTCGTTGAAGACGAAAAGCCCTCTGGTCGACCATCAAACTTAACCGACGAAGCTCACGTCCAAAAATTAAAGATTTGGTGCTTGCAAACCGTCGATTTACAAAATAGAATTAGATTATATGATATTTGGAATTTCAAAAGGATCGGTCCATTCATTTTGGGCCTCAAACGCGTCGAATCTCGATTGGTACCGAAAGCACTGAATGCGCCAGCTCACACTGCATTGATACTTCGTGACTTGTATTGCCAAAAATTAAACCCATATCATTCCACAACCACCGTATTCACACACGTGTGACTTCTTGCTGTTCCCTAAACTCAAAATACTACTCCGGGGACACCGTTTTGAGGTCGATTGAAGATTCAGCTGCTGAATCACCGCCGCGCGCTTTTTTGAAGGATCGATGGATGGAGGACATCCATGCCGATGACTTTTTAGCATGCGTGAGGATTGGAAAAAAGTTGGCGTAAGTGCATTGAGTCCGGAGGCGATGAAATAAATTTGGAAGAATAAATAAAGAGAGTTTTCGAAAAAAAAAAAAAATAATTGAAGTCTTATTTTTTTGGACACAGTAGTATATCATCTTGCTGTTCATCAATCAGTGCACTAAGAAATTTGGTATATTTTAAGGAAACAAAAGGTCTCCTTTTCTAGATGAGTAGAGCAGTGTCATCGATAGATTGAGAATGTCAGCTTTCCTGTAATCGGGACGTAATCTGAACCATTCAAAACTGCGTTTTTGTCCTGCCCCAAAACTGTTACTTGAACCTCGGTGTTTTTGAGCTAAAGCTTTTTTTTTTTGTTTACAAACTTTCCTTCAGCTCATTCAAAGCAAAGGCTGGAGGCGATAGATTCTCTGGATATCATTAAAACCCACCACCCTACTTCCATTGCACTTTCAGTCGTTCGCACTAAGTCAGAAGTGAAAGCGGGAGCGAGGAGCAATGTGTGTGGAAAAGCCCACTTTCCATCATCTGCCGTCGTTCGGGATCAGGATAATACTGTGGTTTTGTAATAAAGATGTTGAAAGGCTATTTGTGATCGGTTTTCCATTTCCTTACTCATATAGTTTTGTATTGAAGCTTAAGTCTTTACATACTGCAGATTTTTTTTTGGGGGGGGGTACCTAGCCATCTCAGACTGTTTTGAACGTTAATGAGGTTCACAAGTATAAATCATGTTGTTTTAAACATAAATGTTGAATTTATTAATTATTATGATTATTATTTCATGAGAAAGTTTTAGAGAGTAATAATAATCACGAAAATTGTAAATAATAAGGAAAATGTAAGAACAATTATTTCACCTTTATGTTAGGAAAAAAAATCTAAACGTGCAATTATATTTTTGCATATTATTTCTCTTCTAGGATAAGCGATGGCAAGGGACATCGACAGATTTTGAAAAATTTTAATGTAGCTGCCCGACACTAGCGTGTGGTATGAGAGGTAGGCCAGATAATTCCTGTATGATGCATTTTCAAGGCCAAACGACATACTAGCACAATATTCATCAAATATGACTCGTCTTAAAGCGTAATTAGAATTGCTGAAAAATTCATATATGTTCAAAAAATATAAAAGTCAATAATAATATAATATCAATTTTTTTCAAAATATATCAAATATATTAATTATATTTTTTAATTAAAATAGCATGGGGAAAATTATTATAGTGTGTGAAGTACAAAAAAAAAAAAGATAAGTTAATTTGAAGATTACTTTCTCTGGCTTTTAAATAAAGATGTTTGGAAATAAACTAAAAATAAAGATGAATTAAATAGATGAAAAAAGTCTACATTTGATAAAGTAATTTACATTGATTATTATCTTAAGGTCATATATACTACTACTACTACCTACACATCAGATCACTGCGCATAGAGCTAAGATGCCTCTGTACGGTTTGGGAATGATGTGGGTGAAATTGAATGGACATAAGACGGAAGCGGAAAATTTCCCCACTTTTTGGCGGTACAATGGTTATGAACGGTTTGGCGGTTTATGAACAACGAGGAAAAATGTTTACAAAAAACTGTAGAAAAATATTAAAAATTAATTTAAAAAAATTTTTAAAATATTAAATGCGAGAATATATATAAAAAATACTTAAATAAAATTATTGGAAAATTTAGAATACAACATTTGAGAATATGCAAATTAGAAAGTGGAAGGAATAATATTTCAAAGCATTAAAATATATTCAAAGAATAATTCGATGAGAAGTAACAGCTAATAAATAATTGAACAGTAGAAACAGACACTTGCAAAACTATCAACGATGGAAATATAAAAAAGTCAGGAAGATATTGCATACATCTGAGAAGAGATTATTTTATACAGTAAAATTACCTATATATATATATAATCCCACACAGAGTAAATAAAAAGTTAAAAAGGAAGAAAAACCTCTTTGCATTGAACAAAAGGAAGATTTGATACTTAATCTGGAATAATTAAAATTTTATTTTCACAAATAAAAATTTAACATGCTTCAAATTTGGAGTCGAGGACCTTTCGGATTTTAAAATGTTAATCTTCCATAGATTAATATTGACTTCCGGACAGTTTCTACAAATATTTCTATAAATATTTTTAAGATTATTATAATCTTTAAACTTGTTCGAAGTCGAAATAATTTTTACAGAATTTTAAACAGCCTTATAGAAATAATTTAATCAACAGTTTTAAAAGCAGCATTTTGAGGTTTACAGCTTTTAAGTAAAAGGTTTTTTAGTTTTAAATTATTAAGTGCTTTTAATTTTATTTTATTGTATTATAATTAAGAAGAGTTTTATTTTAGTAAAAACAAATATTTAAATTGTCAACATTCAAACATCTTTATTTTAGTCTTCTAGTTAGGAAATGTGAATGTCTTTCAAAATACTTGCTAAATTAATAATTCATGTACAAAAACTTAACAAAAGGCAACCAGAAAGAAGCTAATCAATTCAAGCTTTAAATTTTTAATGCTTTCTACAAATATTATATCTTATATTGATTAGATGAAAAATATTTCTTTAAGATGAAGAAAGTTTTGTTAAATTTTATATATCGTTTCAATTTATCCAGGCAGTAATTTAGGATGATTTTTATATAAACAGTAGAAAGCATATTTACTGTAAATTGACTCCAATTATTATTTTTATAATTTGTAAAACAAGCTTGGATATTCAATTCATCGGGAAATTCATGTAGATCACGAAATTTGAGGTTCAAACTGTTTCTGTTGAATAAATTCATTTTGGAAATCTATTTTGCTAAATTCTAATACCAATTATAAAATAAGATTTCTAAGAAGGCACTTTTAGTTACTTTTCTATTTAAAATAGGATGAAATATTATTGCCAAAAATGGTAGATAAATTAAATACCGCAATTCTATCCTTTCGAGAAGGTTATAAGCTGTTAAAAATAGATTTTTTATTGTAGGAAATTTTATTCATAGTCTCAAAAAAATGAAATTCACTATCATTTTTGGGTATTAATATCATGCTAAAATAAAATTTATAAGTGGTATCATGATATAAGATTTATAAGTGGCATCTACATCTTAGCTGTGGGAACAGTGATGTAGTGTTGCCTAGTTGTAGTTTAGAATTTTTAGATTTGTGTATTTGTTTTATCGATTTCTATAATCTTCAGAATTCATTCATAATGCTAAAGAATTCATTAAAAAAATTTTATTCATTAAGAGTTCATTAAAAAATGTATTATATTAAATAAACCTTTGGCGGAATATTTTTTCCAGAGTCTGTCATCAGCAGTAATCACGTGCATTTCTTAAGGAATGGAAAGATATACTATAATACACACATTTATTGAATATTCACTGAATTACTAATATTAAAAACATGAAGAACTTTCTTAAAAATTCGGCATTAATCATATACAAAAAAAGTACCTAATTAAAAAGAATTTTAATGTCTTTCAAATCAGTATAATCTATTTTTTAATCTTTTACCTACTAATTTTTTAAATTTAAATTTATAGAAATATTTCATAACGAATACATAAAAAAAAATAATAATAATATATAACAAAAAAAAAAAGATTTGTGTACTCCATACTGGAGGCCAGAGCAATATGTTCTTTTGGCTTTTATTAATGTATGATTCTAAAGCAATTTTTAATTTTTCAAGCTGTTGACTATAATTAAAGTTCAAATTTGTATTTTGATAAGAATGTCTGGTATGTCTGGTGCCTTTGTAATTTTGATTTGTTTATATGTTTTCTTTGTTTCTGTGGTAAGTGGCCAAATTAGTATGGATTTTCTAATAACTATAACTTAAATAATTTTCTTTTTCTAACCATTGGTATAATTTTAAAATAAACAATTTTACATTAAGAAAATATTCATTTTATTAATGTATCTTACAAATATTTTCTTTATTCAGGCTGGACATATACTATAATATAATGTTCAAATATTGTATTCACAAAAAAACCCACAATAAGTAACAATGGGTTATATAATAACTATGTTTATATAATTCAATAATTATTTTAATTTTTTAATGCTATACTTAAAAGGGTTTTATGCTTATTTAAAAGAACGTCAAGCATACTAATGCTCCACCGTAATAATCAATTAACTCTAATCATATTCACTAATGGTTAATAAAAAATTAAGAAAAGTTTTATCCAAAATTCATTTCAAACTTTATAAAAGCAACAATTTCAAATTTGCTGCCTTATATGTCAATCCTCTCTATAATTTATTACCTATTAGGCTGAACTAGGATGCCAAAATAAAATCATTTATAAATTTAAGGTTTTTGCAAACTAATATTGGTTGGATTACAAAAGAAAAATTGCACATAAACATTTTGTATGAGACTATAGCAATAAGCTTACATTCAATTCAGACTCTCAATTTGCAATGAGAAAAATGGTGCGATAAACGAGAATGAATGAATCTACCATATGCGAAATATTCGATTGAAAAATGGTTTCTCTTCCGACCTGGTGATTCAGCAATAACACATGCTGAAAGATCCTATAAACTCATAAATTACGAAATGAAATTTTGTTTTTATTTAGGTTTTTTAATTGATTTTCCTTTTAGCTACAATAAAATCTTGTTCTCAAAGTAATTAGTACATTTATTTTTGTTTCTTTTCATTTGAAATTAACCTTCAACATTTAACAAAATTTCAAAGATTTTTGGAATAATTTTAAGAGTGAAATAATTCATTTAATAAGACACAAAAAAAAAAAATCAAGACTATGTAAAGAGAGTGTTCTCACATTTTTTGTAACTATCTCAAAAAAGAATATTATAAAATTTTATTTTCTAACATGTACAGACTTATAGACTTTTTTTGAGCTATCATATTACATTCTGCCTTTTTTAATATATCAGTAATGATTTTGTTACACTCCCCACCATAGTCTTCCAGATTTCTTCCAATGTCTTGGGATGTCGCTTATAAAATGTTTATATTAAAATTCTGAATATTCGATAATCCATGTCAGTAATCTTGGTCTGTTATGCTATATAATCCATGTTTGACATGACATGCATTTAGTAATACCGGACTATTTTTAACATTTTTCCTACTTAAGATTTTTACTACTATTAAGATCTAAAAATATCGAATACCGGTATTGAACTTTTGGTCCGATATTGCAATCCCTAGCTGAGACGTTGTACAAATTATAGATAAAATTTAGATTTTAATGCAAGAACAAAACACATAACATCAATATTAAAAAAATAAAATAAAATAAAAACTTTAGAATTCCAATTCTAACTTTTATTTTGAAACAAAATTTCTCAGATGATCATGTAGAACAATTCTATGTTAATTACTTAACTATATAATTATTAGCGCGTGAAAGAAATTTAAAGAAAAAAAGAAAGTGATCAAGAAGACCATGGACCCCGCTCTCTAAAACAACATCCATATATTTTATGGATAACAAGAGAGATTTTGATGCATTTAGCTTGTTAATAAACATTTAATTTCTTTATTTCCTGATAATATTTGGCACAAATTCATCAGGAAATTAAGGAATTAATACTAGTAACTAATGTTCGTAACTTAAGGTTACCGTTGGTATAACTAATGTTCATAATATTAATAACTAATGTTCGTAGAAATTAATGTTACTAAAATATTCGTGATGCGATAATTTTTGTATAAACTAAATCACAATTTGAAACCAATAAAAATGTAAATTAGAAATGTTTTAAAAAACAAAAAATTTTTTTCTTTGAACGTTTTTCTCTCAGGCACTCCCGATAAATATTTATTTAATATAAAAATTGAAATAAACTAAAGTTGCCTTAACAAGCAGGTAAACCAACAATATAACAATCTGAATTACAGGCAAAACTAATTATGAATAAAAAAGAGGAATGACACATGAAATACATTTGGAATTTTAACTTCCTTTTGTGAACTTAATTAAGTTATCTACTTTTTATCTTTGCTCTTCAATTGGGCTTGAATATATGTATAATATCATGTAATGGTTAAATTTATTTCATAAGCATCACCAATCCTTTGAGGATGATTTATAATATTAAATCATTCATTAATTCTCTCTGAATAAATAAAAGTATCATCTTTCAAATTTAGAATAAATGCATAATTTCATCGAAAAATCAAATTGCGTTTTGTTACTATTTTATTATTAAAATAATTAAAAAACTGTCTTATTTTGCTATTCTTCCATAACATGCATGCTCTTTTTTTTTTTGTGCTAGTTTTATCTTGTTTAAGTCCTTGTCATTTGATTTTATGCCATCATACATTTAATAACAATACTGTAAATTAAAAGCAGTTCTAAAAATACTAAAAAGAAGCATCCATTGTGGATTTAATGCGATTTATTATCAAATTTAGTTTAAAGATTCAGAATATATATATATAAAGACTAGAAACAAGCCAAAACTTAATTTTATAGTATTAAAAACTTACTTCATAGGTATATTGTTACGTGAAGGGTCATTGTTAACAAAAGCGACAAAAAATGAATCAAGAATTTTATAAAAACATAAGAGGGCTATAAACAACTCAAAATATACCGTGGACTTGATATTTTTATATAATAGTATTTAGAAACACTCCATTCCTTTGTTTCAGTATACATTTATAATACACCATTTTTGTAATAATAAGAGCTAGTGCATACATTTTCAAAATGCATACAATTCACAATTGGAAACTTATTTCCAATAAAAGTTTTAGCATTTTTATAATAATAATAATAATATGTTTTTTTTTTTTTTTTTTTTTTTTTTTTTATTTCAAATCTTATTAACGCAAGTAAATTTGTTTTTCATTTAGTTTAAAAACTTTTATTAAAGCCTCGAGGTTCATACCAGGACGCTCACATTTCATTTATTTTCTTCTCACATATTTTTCTTTTTGTATTAAAATATGTTTTCTATTTTGCATATTTTTAATTTAATTCATTACTGTTCACTTAATTTTTAAAAAAACTCGCATTATACTTTTTTGTAATACACTACAAAATGGATCAACGTTTTAAGTAAAAAAGAATGAGGGTTTTTGTACGCATTCCAAAACCTCCAACCAGAACAATATCTTCTTCAGATTTGATTATAAATCCTTGACAGAGCAGCACTTTTTTTCTCACAAGATCGTGTCATGCAAGCAGCAAAATAACAAAGAAATTCAATCTTGGAAGTGGCAAGCAGAAGTAAAAGGGGATTGGGAGCTTACGATTATGGCGTAATAAATACGCCTTTTTAAATAAAAAAATGTTTAATTTGGTTGATTTGTCGCTCTACGGTCATTTTTGTGCCTTCTTTGGACTCATTAGACCGGGACCTACAGTTTTCACTTGGATTCCGAACCACTCACAAACATCCGTTCCACGGCCAGGAGTAATAGAAGAGGACTTTCACTACTCAAACACGGCTGCCCCACGAGGGTTTGATTTTTTTATCCTAGATTCTGCCCTCTTATATATCCTGGTTATCCTTCTAATGTTTCACCTTTCTCTCGGCAAAGGTGAGACATCCCAGTGGTGAGTCATCCAGCGCTATTTTTAACTTCGCGAAATTGATTGATTAACTCCTCTCAAGCTCCGATTCTCTGAAGTAAATCAATAAAATATTCAATGGTCTCTTAATAAAAGTGTAGAATATTCAAAATAGGATCTTTTTGCATAAAAGCATGACAATACATTTCGTTTGTTCCAAGAAATGCGGAGTTAAATTCTTTTATTAAGATTTAACTTGTTATTGAGATGGATAATTTCCTAAAAAAAATGATAATAAACTCAATATCGTCAATTTTTGTGACCATTTTAATAGATTAGTAAAATGCTCTGAATTATTTTTAATCTTCTTATAAATAACTTATTTGATAGGCATATTGTCGTAGAAAAGCCTTTATTATAACAAATCTAATGCAAACTGTATAATTAAATAAATTGTATAAAATACCAATAAATTAAAATTCATAAAAGATTTTAATTATTTGCACACATGCAAAGAAGAAATCTCAGTTTCTAGCCAAATAATGGTCTGTGGTGGGCAGATGAGTATTTTATTATTAATAACACAATTATTTATATTATTTTTAAAGGCACGAGTTTTGGACATGAATCTAATTTGAAAATCGGCCCCATTTAACAGAGTTGTCCATATCTATTTGAGATAAAAACCCTTCATTTTTAACATGCATTTTTATTTGCATAAAGAAAACTACATACAAATTATAAGAGGTTAAAATAATTAATTATGTTTAACATGACATTGGCAGTGTCATCCTTTTCTGCTGCGGAGTTTGTTTGTTTTTTGTTTTTTTTTTGTTTTGATTTTTTTTTTTTAATTTAAGAGTGTTTCTTTCAGATTAGTCATAGATTTTTTTATATTTTTAAGTAAAAAAATTGTAAATAAAAAAAATTAAATGAATTTTAACATTAAGTCTTATGTTTTAAATATTTTTAATTTTTTTAATTTGAAATAGTGGTGGATAGCCGTAGTGGGATTGTGGAGGAATTTCGAATCAATTGTTAAAAAGCATTAGTTGGTTTGAAACCCAAATAAGCCTAGCCTAAAGCTCCTGTTTATATTTCCTTCTATAAGCTACTGTTGGCAGAAACATTTATCTATTGGTTTCGAGAAGAGAGTTGCGATCCCTCCATAAGCATTCAGTATGGGTGCTCATGAAAAAATTGTGGTGTAAATATAGGTAAACTGTAGCACCCCACGTGCCCCCACAAAATCTGCAAAGCGGCTCCTTTTCTCCTGCTGAATGACTGCAATGTCCGTTATGCAAAAACGATTTTTTTCCTAGTGTTTTCTTTTACCAAAGAATAATTCTTCTACCTCTTACTTAATTGCTACACTTCTTTAAAAATGTCTCTTGCTAATCAAATCGAAAACATAAATCAAGTTTTTTTAGTGCATTTCATGAAAATAAAATAATACTCAACAATTATTTACCAAGCACGTAATGATAAATTATATATTATTAATGTAATATATAATCTTAATTTTTATAGTATGAAAAAGTATGTTAAATTCAAATAATTTTAATTAATGCAGTGGAATATTTTTAATATAGCTTAATATAAAAAGTAAAGTAAATGTTTACATATTATCATATATAGCGCATAAGTTAATAGATCGGAAATTTATAAATTTTAATTATGAGTATTATTTATTAAATAGCTTAATTAATTTTTTTTTTGATAAAAATAACTTATAAAATCTATAAAATTTATTTGCATAACTGTGAATAATTTTTAAAAAAATTAATAAAACTATATAATTATTCTACAAATTAAAAAAAAAAATTTTTTTGCCTAAAGATAATTTATCAAACAGTGAATATTTTCAAATAATTTTAACTGATATTTTTATTTATAAAATATTTATTAATTTTTACATATTTAGTTCTACTATTTGATGAATTCAATTAATTTTATGCCATAGTTTTCACATTAGAGAACAGTTTTTGCAGTCAAAGCTTTTATGACTTTTTTTTATTTAATTTAAAGGTATTTTATATTTTCATGAACTTTATCAAAAATTGAACGTTTTTACCTTTTTTTGCGCAATTTGTTTGTTGCTAATGTATTTATGCAGAGCATAACCTTTATCTGTAATTTTCTTTGCTACAAAAAAATAATCAGTTTAAAAACAACATTTTATTTTTATAATTTGATTGTAATTCTCTACTGAAATCTATGAAAAATTATCCGTCCATATAATTTTTTTGTATTATAAAAAATGATACAATAAAAGTTTTGTAAAATAAATATAAATATCCATTTAAAAATTCTAAAATTCATACGACGAAACTTTTGTAAGTAAAATATGTTGTTCTTTTCTTTTGCTCAACTACGGAATTGACAATATTTTCTTAAAAATTTTTAAGTATTAATTACTACCTGCCAAAAATCGCATTATCGAAACTAAAAATAAAATAATTAACTATTCATAAATTTTTGGGAAACTTAAAAGGAAACCAGAAGCATTTCATTCTGTTTCGTTCAAGACAATTAATGTTAGTATGTAAATCTTTTCAAAAGTTCGAAACATAATTGAGCATAAAAAATGTTAATAAAATACAGATTACTCCTCTGTCTACTACATTAGTTTTGCAAAATATAAAAAAATTTTATTTTAGATTAATTTTTGTTTTTATAATGAATTTCGTTATGAATTGTACATTCAACTCGAAATGATATCTGTAGGGGTCTGTGTGTATATCTGTGTCTATTTGAAAAACTATAATATTAGGAAATAATTTTTTTCTCTCGATCTTTATTTTTTACTAAATTAATAATCAAAATTCATGAAAAAAAAAAAAATATTAATTAATTTTTGATTGTTTAAAAAAAAATTATAATATTTTAAACAAGAAAGGGAAAAAAATAGTATTAATTGATATATTGAAGTGTCAAAAAATGTACTGCTTATACCTACTTTTATGCAATTTTATGCAATTTATATTTTATCATTTTGAATTTTTTGTTAAACTATTTATTATTTTTTTCTTTTTTTTTAATTTTCACTTTTAATGAGTTTCAAATTACTTATTTTTTATTCAAGTGTTGCATCAAACAATTTCCTATTAAAATAAAATCAAATTTAAATTTATGTATGAAATTAGGATGCTAGAAATAAAAAAAAAATGTGCAATATTTTGAGAAACTATGAAAAAAATATTTTTCTAAACTTAATTTTAGGAATATTCTTGAAGTTTAATTTGGTAATCTAGAAACACCCTACAAGTGCAGATATAAAAGAAATGCCATTCCTGTGAAATCATTAGCCTCAAGGGAACTTTATTTTCGTAAACCAAGGGATTATCTCATAGACTCATATAAATTATCTTTACTCACAGAAACAGAAAACTAGATTTAACATTATTTTTGTAAACTAAGGAATATGCTGAGTGGAAAAGTATATACTACTTACTCTATATGCTATATTTATATATAGTATATAAGAGTAAGTAGTATACTATAGTGTATACTGATACTTATATAAATCCTCTTTACTCACAGAAATGGTTAACCAGATTTTAATTATGGATTTATGTTCATTATTATTATGTGAATTATTATTTATATTCCTGTGAAATCATCGGCTATCACAGGAACTTTCTTTTCGTAAACGAAGTAATATAGTTTTATCTCATGTTTCAAATAAATCATCTTTACTACACAAACTAAAAACTAGATTTTTAATTATGCATTTTTAGTAGGCAAATCAATGTATCTTACTGGAATATGTATTATTTTAGAGAAACCGAGGAACGCCATGCAACATTTGTATCTTTCTATTAACTATTTTCTAAAAATTCCAACTTCTTTATAACAAATTTTCTGTTACGAAAATGATTATGAATAATAAAATGAATAGGTGAATAATTATGATTTAGGAATATTAATTTTAGGATGGCACCGCATTTGCCTAAGGTATTTTCTGAATTGGTATTTTTCTTATTATTATTACATACGGAAAACCAAAAATATTTTATCACCATTAAAAAAATATTGTAAATGTTTTTTTAATGGTGTAAAATATTTTTGGTTTTCCGAAGTTTAATAATCCGGAGCGTACAATAGATTATTAAATAGTCTTTTTTGCTTTGCTCAATTTATAATAAGATTACTTTAAATTGAATTTATTGAATGCCTTTTGGTGAGAAAGTTCTCCTTTATTGAAGGAAAATATTAAACTGTAACCCATTTAACCACGCCTTCTTATGCTAATCGATTTTAATAACTAATTTTCGTTGTTGCTGCTAATTGTCTTAATTTCTAAATATCCATGCAAATTCATAAACTTTTTTCTAATATTCATAACAACCACTAAACAGATTTGCAAAAAAGAAAAATATCATATGGTATGACCGTATCTGTTGATTTTATTAGTGATTAACTAATTTTATTCTTATGGATATACTTCATAACATTGGATAGTTTTGTAATATACACTGTCTAACACGTAACATAATTCATTCACGTAAATTTTTATTCTAAATCTTTTAAGTTAACCTTTAAAATTAGCTCTTTCGTTAATATTTCTCTTTGTTTTAACTAGTATAATGTAAAAGCAAATCAATTAAAAAATAATTGATTTAGAAAAATATTGTATAAATAGAATTATATATGAAAAGTAAAAAAGTTTTTTTTTTGTTTTGTTTTTAACAATTTGTGTTTTTATTTTCTGTGAATTTATTTAAATATATATAATTCAAAAGTACATTAAAATACGTGTAAAAGTATATATTAACTATAATTTGACAGTGTAGTTGCATTCTTTTCAGTTTTAAAATGTTTATTGAAGAAACATATTCTATGCTAACTTAGCTTTAAACAGGCATAGAATATATTTGTTCAGACTTCTGTAACAGTACTTAGATGCTTTATGTAATATTTCATTCTCCGTAAGAGGGCGCTTTTCATTCGCCAGTGTTTTCTTCAGGTATCGTTTCTTAGTTGAGTAATAAATTTCGTTCAAGAACGTTGTGCCTCTCCTTTACATCTTCCCCAATATTTATCAAATATATATCATCAAATACACAATTCAGAAAAAAACATTTGATCTAAAATAAAATATAGAATTTTTTTAACTAAGCTCACGGATTTTCTGAAACTTTCATGTCCCATAAAGAATCAGTGGACCCCTGGTTTAGTATGGTACTTCATTTTATGTCATATTCCTACCTTTTGTAATGTATACTTCAAACGTATTTCATGGTATTCGTTCTTGCAGTAATCTTACAAAGATATTTTGATATATAAGGGGCTAAAAAAAGATTTCGTTTGAGGGCTTTTGTTGCAGCGTATATTCAAATTAGCTGGCCGACGTAAGTATATAGACACCAACGTCGAGACATGGGAATGTTGTGTCATTCGTTTATTTCAAGTAAAATGAAAAATGCTGAAACATCAACCGTGACGAAGTTAGTTCTAAACACGTCAATCAGGACTAATCTGTTATTATTCTTTTTTGGCTGCCCAGATAAAAACCGGGAGACATTCTTTGTAGAAGGGAAGAATGCGTATGGAGAATCATGTCTGTTGAAAACCATAGTAGTAGTTGAGAGAGTCATCTGCTGGAAAAGTGATGCTTTTACTTGTTCTTTGATTATCAGGGCCCATTGCTTATGGATTTCAAGGATCCAAATGTCTCCATCACTGGGAAAGGTACTGCGAAACGTCCGGAAAAATTGCGAAATTCAGATTCATGGCAACGTACGTATCCATCCCGCAAATGTCGCAACGCGAAAATTACGCTTACTAAAGTGGGGGACACAATCGAGCACCCACCTTAAAGTCCTGATCTATCCCCATGTGATTTTCACGCCTTCCGTCCCTTAAAAAAATCCTTGACGTGTCAAAGGACGTGTTGGAAGTAGAAATGTAGCAGGCAGTTTCGAACTTCTTCAAGCAGTAGAAAGACGAGTTTTACCTAAGAGGTATATTCAAATCAGTGAAGCAAGCGGGATGATTGCGTAAGTGCTCAAGGCGATTTTGCATGACTGGAATACCAAGTCTGGAAAAACAAATCTGGAACTTCGAACGGAAATTTTTTGATCTCTTCTTATAAATTCAAGTTTCCAATATAACTTCAGATTTTCAGATTTTTGAAAATCGAGTTATAAATTGAAATATAAAGGGAAAGAATTATCCAAAAAAAACTATAAAATTTTTATTACATTAAAAAATTTATTTTGCTATAGGAAACTATTTTTATGAAAAGCACATCTGGCTAGTATATTTGACACCCATGTCAGTTCATATTTTAGTAATATACGACACAAATGCGAGACGTTTCCCTTTTAACAATTTTCAAAGGCAACCGTTTAATGTACAAAATACCTAGAACTACTTGTTTATTGCATAAATTTCTGTGATCTGTATCATTAATAAATTATACTATAAATTAGTCCAGTACTATCAAATATTAAAATGAAAATAACTTGTAAATATAATAACTCAACGAAAAGTATTTTTAAAGTGTTGTATATCATACTAAAACAATTTTATTACTGAGCAATACACTAATTTTATTACAATTCATGAAAAAAAAATGCATAAATGTACATTTTATGCAGACAATTTTATACATCGTCAAATAAAACCAAATATCTACATGTATCAAATAAATATCATACATGTTTCACATATATCACATATCATACATGTTTACAAGTTATTTGAATATTATTTTTACAAGTTTATACATTTTACTAAATGTAACTATAAAATTATTGTTGTTTTGATTATAAATTATATGTGTTTTTACTGCTGGCAAAGAGTCAATAATTAAGACGTTATACAAATTTTATTAAATCTTTCCTATAAAGGAAAGTTCTAAATTAAATTGTGTTTTAAAAAAGGAAGCAGTTATAAAAATTTACTTTTTGGTTTAAATAGCAAGGAAGCAATGCTTTCATTAATTTTTTTTGTTAATTTTTGAATAATTGTATAAATATTTTACGAATAAATTATTTTTTGTCATTATGGAATAATTTACCAGTCTTAATTAATTATTTTAAATTATACAAATACACTTATTTCTCACATAAATTTTTAACATTGAGATTTTCAAAATTAAATAATAATTAGAACACATTCGAATCGAACATATTTTTCCAATAAGATAAACAGAAATCCCTATTAAAGTTTTCATTCAAATGATACTTAAGATTTACTTTTCATGTTTAAATCTAATTCGTTATAAATGTTTATTATTACATATAATTATAAATGTTATACATACCAACATTAATATAAAATATTCAATAATATAAAGTATGTACATAATGCAATGAAATTGTTTTTAAATTAAAAGGCCTACGCATTATGGTTTAATTTTTTACGTATTTGCAATTCAAAAATTTGTTAGAATTCTTTACAATGAAATACGAAATATCACGACTTCTTTTCCTGAATTTAGATCACCAAAATATACATAATACTGTGTCAAAAGTAAGACCAATTATCAATTTAAAATTCCCGGGGCATATGGAATTTCAATTGTTTTTCTTTTTTAGGTTGCTGGCACTGTCCTTGACATCTGTGTGAGAATTTGACGTCAAAATATTCATTAGTGTTTGAGTCACGCTTGGATTTGGGAGACGCTAAAACTGATTCCTCCGATTTTTGATAAGTCTGAATTAATTGAGCAAAGAACTTGCATTAAATTTTATCCTTTTTGATTATATTTTAATATCTATATGTTTGTGTGTATATATATATATATATATTTTATACATATACATATACAAGTGATAAATTCAGCTACTTTACTATATAGCTCAGTAGATATTACTGAAAATAAATCTTAATTTTAATTATAAACTTTACAAGCAATAGATTTACAAAATTTATAAAAGTAAAAAGGGATTTAGAAAAGTAGATGATAAAAAAACGGCCTGATGGCTAAGTGACTAGCCCTTTGGCTCTCGGATACAACTAGAGGTTTGGAGGGAGGGGAGAGGAATCTCGTCGATGATAATGGATGTTTGTAGGGGTTCGGAATCCACCTTAAACCGTAAGTTCCAGTCTAATATATACTGCAGGGCTGACAACCCTGGTAAGTAAAGAAAACATCTCCTGTCTCGAAATCTGCCTGTAGACAGACTGCCTTGGCCCAAGTGAAGGCTGTTGCGCAAGTGAAGATACTGCTAATAATAAAAACAACAATTTTTGTATTATGTAAGGAGAAGTTTATCAAGATTCCATTTGTAAAAAATAAGTTTAAAAAATTATGTCAAAAGAAACAATTTGAATAAAAAAAATATTATTGTTAAAAGATTTTATATCCGTATTTCCAAATTAATTACTACGAAGATTCTTTTATACTTGTAGGATTTGCAGGTATTAATACAAAAACATTAAAAAGAATTTGAATAAAATGAAATAAGAAACACAGAATACTGAGCCCCCGTTGGGCCCAGAGCTGTGATATCAATGATGTATTCACACATAAGCAAGCCTATTTGCTAAATAGTAAAAAACTATGCCTGTCCAAAATGAATTTTCACAATAGTGACATCTGCAGTCCTGTTGTCACCCTGATTAAATTATCCCCCCCCCTGGAATTTTCTTTTCAAGTGTCATAATGATGTAATAGTCCGGAACAATCGGTAGGGGTGGAGGAAGTTCAGTAAAAATAACATAAAGCAAAATGATCTGTTGAGCCCTCTTGTGCACAAGGTGACCGTAGAGCGACAAACCAAACCTCATTTTTTGAAACAGTGTCTACAACATAGCCGCCGGTTGAACCTCCAGTACCAATGCTAACCAGTGGCGAGCACTGCCACTAGTCAGCAAAATTCTATTCATTAATCAAGTTATTAACTAAATTACAATTAATGTTTATTTATAATAATATTGTAATTTTAAAAAAGTGGGCGAAAAAAAGGATAAAGGTATCTAAAAAAGGATAAAATATTTGAATTAAAGTAATTACTCCCCATCTCCACGGACATAAAGAAAGAGCTTTCTGGACTGCAACTAATCTTGCTCCTTACAATAGTAGACATGAGAACTTTTACTACAATTTTCCTGTCGCGATTGGAACAGTTTCCTCAGTTCGAAAATTACTGACCATTTGTCAGACAACCCGTACACCACCACATTAGCAATATCTGTAAAATAGTATTAGAAATTGTTAGCATCATCTTTAAAATATTAAGTGTGCAGTTTCAAATATTTTTCTAACGTTGAGTGTACGCTTTCTATCGAAAAATAAGGCTAGAACTTGCTTCATGTTCCCCCTTTTCATTATAATCTAAAAATGCTATTGTTATAGTACATACTACTATTTGCTTTATGTACTTCGTGCTATGTACAAAATGCTATTGCTATTATAGTACATACCACTATTTTCTATGTATTTTGTACTATGTACTGACTATTGCTTATAGTAGCTATAGCAATGGCATGTACATAGTACAAAGCTATTGCTATAATTGCACATACCACTATTTGCTCTATGTATTTTGTACTATGTTTACAAGCTATTACTATAGTAGCTATAGCAATAATGTACATATTACAAAGCTATTGCTATACTACTACTATTTGCTCTATGTACTTTGTACTATGTACAAAGCTAATACTATAGTACACACTACTATTTGCTCAATGTACTAAACTGTTTTCTCCATACTTTGTTTATAGTTTTTAGTTACTGAACATTTTTTGTGTGAAATTTCTCATTTCAATTCCTTTGAACTGGTTGTTTCGCTTTTGAAATAAAAACTTTTTATCAAATCTTTCTTCAATCTTTTCTTTTCTTAAGCATGAGAATTTTCTTTTCTTTTAAATGATTTTGTTTGAAAATGAATATAAAATATGACAAAATTCAATTTTTTTTTTTTTTTATTATTTTGGAAAAATTTGCCATCCATCGCTCTCTTCGGATCAGAAAAACAATTTATTATCTTGTTTACTTCTGAGAATAATTTACTTTACCTTTTTTTAAAAAAATAGCTTTCAAAAATAAGAGTTCACTACGAGCAATACACATAAAATAATTTCTTTTTACCTCTGTTGATAATATATATCCGTTTTTGTTGAGCGACAAGGAGGGAGTTTTCTAACCGCAAATTGAAAAGATCAAAATTTATTGAAAAACACTTTTTTTTAACTGTTTATGATGTTCTAGGCAATATCAGAATTACTTTTAATGAAATTTTAATTCATTTTCTATCTCTGAAATTAATTTTTGTAAATTATTTGCTCAAATAATGAAGTTTTTTTTTGTCTTCAATTGTAATGAAACTAATTTTCTAAATTTTCTTATTGATAAAAGATGGGATTTTTATGTAAGTGTTTTTGCTTTAACTCAAACAATTTACATGGAGAGCTGAAGTATTTGAAATTTAAAATGTTCGCTACAATGCGATTTTAATTATGACTTAAATTCCTTTAATTAATGAAAAAAATTTATGCAATAAAAAATAAACATATGGAATTAAAACACTTCGCAATATATATATATTTTTTTTAAGTCTGAATTATACTCGACAATGAATTAAAAATTAAAAACACATCCTCAATAAATATAACAAACATAAATATCAAATTTGTTGTAAATAGTAAATCATATTTAAAAAGACAATTGCATTTATTTCCTAAATTAATTGTACATGTTGTTAAAAATGTAGATATTTTTGAATTTTTAGATTATGCAAAATATAAACTTGCTAAGAAAATTAAGAAAGATGCATTTTTTTATTTACTTTTCCAAACTACTCTATTATTACCAACTTGAAGTTGTGATTTCCACTCTTATTTTCAGTTTCTGTAAGTGAAAATTTATTTGAAACACGTCCACAGCTTACGTAAATACGGGCTAAATGAATAGTGTTTAAAAGTTCACTGAAACAACATTTTATTTCCGTTTTTAGGCATAAGAAAAAATAGTAATAATTTTTCTCACTCATTTGTAGCTTTTTTGTGACTCTATTTCTTTAATAAGTAGTCTTTCTTTAATCGGAATATTTAAATTATCTTTCTTTATAAGTTATCTTAAATATTTTAAAGTAATAACTTATTTTTTGATTTGATATCAAAACTATTAAAGAAACCAAAATAAATCCTTTATAAATAGAGAAAGTCAAATGAAATGTGCTAAGTTGGAAAGTTACACATCCTATTTCCTTACGTCACGGGTCGGCAACCTTTTGAGTCGGAAGAGTCAAAAATTACAATTTACAAAATTGCAAAGTTTTTAACGAGCCACAAAATTTTTTTTCTTGCCAACAATAAATAGTACTCGCATAAATAAAGTTTTTTGATAAAAAAAAAAAACCTAATCTATTTATTCATAAGAACAAATATCTATTTATTCATATATTAGTAGTGTTTTTCACAACAAATTAGATAATATATATATGGCATTATTGGATAATTATTTATTTTTAAGAAAAAAATTAAAACAATTAAACTTTTACTTACAACACTAACTTGTACTTCAATAACAGACAATTGAGCAAACAAATTCAATGAGAGCTATGGCTTTGCCAGGGTTTTAGAAAGTGTGGATAAATTTGGCTCATAACTTGTTGTTTTAAGTTTCAAACACGACTCAAAATTTTCATTTGTTAGTTGGCTTCTTACTTTACTTTTAATTACATTCATGCAAGAGAACGCTTGCTCGCACGAATATGTCGATCCGAAGAGAGTCATCACTCAAATGCCAACTTCTTCACCTCACTGTAGCAATCTGGAATATTTTAACTAGTCGATATGATACATACACTCATCCTATTAGTGATTCCATTTATTTGTCTAAGTAGTGACTGTAATTCACGACATTAGTAAAGAAATATTTTCTTTAAAAGCAATATACATAACTTTCCATACAAATTGTTTTTTTCTTTCCTCGATAACTTTTTCAACATTTAAACTATAGCCTTTGAAAGCTATTTTTATATTTTGTTTTTGTTTCTGACACTGGCATTTATATTATAGAAAAAAAAAATTAAAAAATTAACAAAAATTAAATGCTTATAACATTGAACATTCAGAATTATCAGTTTTATTCACGTGACCGAGGGACTTTATTGGTCGAGACTACTTCGGAAGATGCACCATTGGTTGTATAAATATTATAATTGACTTCTTTTTTTTTTTTAGTTTTCATTGTACTGATCGAATGGATGCTTTATTGGGGATTTTTTCTAATATGATACAAATGTAAATCTGATATTTTATTAATACTTCAAAAAAAAAAAAACATTTTCTAGGGGTTTTCTTAAATTTAAAATTTTTTTTTTAAATAATTAGTGAAATTAACTAACTATTTTTATAAATTTAGTTGATCAGACGGCAGCTTGGCGTCAAATACAATGGGACCCGAAGTCAATCTGAAAAATACCGTATATGCCAGGAATAGGAATGAAAAATATGTAGCGAGGAATGTCTTTCTGTTTATGTTTTCTGTGATTTCTATTCATGTTTTCAAATCAAAAATATAACAAAGCAAGTGTATATTACTTGTTATATATATATAATAGTGATATAAATTTATTGGGTAATAGATATTTATTATTTCCTTTGTGAATCCTTTTTTAAATTAAAACTAAATTATTAAAGTCAAATAAATTTTAGCCATTACTAGTATTGCTAGTAGTTTCGTTCTACATCCCTGTAAATTCTTAATGACTTTTCGGATTATGTTATAAATATTTTATCACCAACCGCCATGAAAACATTATGCATGAATTAGAATACATTATATTTTTATAAACAGATCATTTTTTTTTTAAATAAATTTTGTCTAATTACCATTATCAGTCTTCAATTGAGAGAAATATGATCAGAAAATCAATTATATCATTATTAAGCTATTGCTTGCAAATTATTAAGCTGTGTCATAACTAATTTCATGTTTTTGTATTGTTTTGGTCCAAATGCAGAATTTTTGTATTATACACCTGGAATTAGCGAAAATTTTCGTTTTAAACGGAAAAAAATATTTTAAGACAAAAAAGAAGTAATTATTTTTATATTTTTTCACATTGATTCAATCCAACAGAAGGCCTCTTTTAAAATATACGATATTACAATTAATTCATTGCGTCTTCACTTTTTTGAATTTTTTTAGCCTACCATTGTACTTCCTGATCAATATTTTGGACATCTACTAGGATAAAGGAAACTATCCTAGGTAAGGAAACTATTATATGGTTTGCGAAATATCTTGATGAAAATAATTAAAAATTCAAGGATATTTTTAAAAACCATTTTTAATAATTATAAATTAAGTAAATTTTATGTACTTTTACTATTAAGATGATAGAATAAAAAACAAAAAAATAACCAATAATCTTTATCTTTGCCATTGAACACTGGTAGTGGGCTACTAATTCGAAAGTTCTATTAATGAACGAGTTTATAAATTTCTCCTAGAACAAAAAAAAAAAATAAGGCTTCCCTCAAAAGGGCAGTTTTGAAGAGAAACATTTTATTTTAACATATTGTTTTCAATGCTCCGCTAGTCATAGTGGTGGCAGTTATATAGATTTGAGCTGTTATACTTCGAAGATGACGAAATTATCTAGTATCGCACTCGGGGGGAATATGACGTATAAGTTCAGGCTTGCCTGCGTGAGCCGGTGTTTATTGAGCAGCCTTTGATGAATGAACTCCTGCCCCATTCTTCCTTCCATTTCTTATTGTTAGCTAAGTAAACTTTGTAATATTATAAGATTGCAAAACGCAAAAATATTACAATGAGCATTAAAAAATTGTGGTTGGTAGTTTGTAAGAGACTTGTAGGTAACCGGAGCACCATTAGGGTTTCTGAAGAGTAGAAGAAAGATTAAACTTTCTTCTACATATTATAGGCTTTTATGTATTACTTTTATTTTAAGCACTACATAATTTAACCAAATATCAATACCTATTTCTTCTTAAAATATTGAATGTAATAAATGTTCTTCTCAAATTCACTATTTATTGAAATAAATTTAAATACATATTTAAAAATTTTTTTTTTTCAAATTAGTGAAATTTTCATTTCTTTTTTCTCAAAGTTTTGTCTATTCCTCAGAAATAACTAAAAATTTTGTCTGTATATTTTTCATCGTTTCAAACGATTTATAAAACTGACGACTTATAAATGTTTCTCTCAATATTGGATGCATCAAAAATGTTCTTTTCTTTGTGTAAGTTTTAATTTAATTCTTAAAAGGAGTGCACAAGCAACATACAGTTTCTTAGTAATCCATTTTAAGACTGAGTTATGTTGCAGCTATTGGGTCACCTGATGTGCTCTTAACGAAGAATGAAGAAACTTTTTAGTATCGGAATTATTTAATCTCCAAACTGAAATCACGTCAGCGTGTGGGAGGCCCCGTAGAAATCCCTGCACTATAAAACACGCGATAAGAGTTAAAAGGGGAAGCTATGCTGGGCAAGAAGAGTTCGAGAGGGAAAAGGTTCGCTGTTGAAAAAGGACCTTTGAAGGTTAAATCTTTTGTAGATATTCCCTTGCTGTATTTAATGTTTGAATCTTTTTGTAAATAGTTCATTCTCGGTTGTGTAAAAGATTTTTGAATAGTTGTGCATTGTACATAAGCTCATCGAATAAATGGGTTGTCGACTTTTCCAAAATAAATATATTTATAAGGTATTTATGGACTGATATTCAAAAACATTATGTATTAAAATGAAGAAACTAATTTTAAGAACCAATTTTTCGGCCAAAAACCACAATTTCGACCAATAAGTTAAATACATCCCTGAAAACATTTTATTTTTATATATTTTTTTATTCTGTGAAAGTAATAAAATTGTTATTTAAGTTTTTTACTTCTTGTTTTCTCTTCTACTGATTTCTATATTTTCAGAAGAAAATATATATTGCTTCTTTTTTTTTCTTTTGTTTTGATTTCTAATGGATCAGAATAGTCTTTTACATTCCGAACGAGAGCAGTCAGGTATAAAACCTGACAAGAAAAGCCTGCTTAAAATTCAATGCCATTTGTCATGAATAGGAAATTTAATTTAATAGATCGAAATATTCTTCTACTGGGTTCAAGGAGAGGGTTACGAGTGATTGATCCCCACATTTGTCAACAGTGGTTTGCAAAATGTAAGTATAGTGCAGAAAGTATGCAGTGGTCTTCTTCTTCGTTAGTGCAACAGCCCCATGGTGGGCCAAGCCTGTCTGCCTATTGGCAGATTTCGAGACAGGAGATATTTTCTTTTCATTGGGTAATGTTGTAATCCCTACTCCTTATAGTCGTATTAGATCGGGTTAAAGCGGATTGCGAACCACTATAAACATCTATAGCACCTCCTGGACTTGAATCCGAAACCTGTGGCACCGAAACCACGATTGTTAGTCACTCGGCCATCAAGCCTAATAATCTAGTAATCTAGATTTTTTTAATATAAAAAAATTTATATCATAATAGTACGAGATAGTTGAATAAAGTTGTATACATGTTGAATTTTCAAAAGTGTAAAGTCAGAGGGCACTAGATGCAATGGGTGCACCTTGGAACAATTTGAATCTGTTACATCTTTTTGTCGCTAATGGTGAAGGATTTTGGTCAAAATACCTGGCATTCGAAGGTAAAGTTGGAAAAAAT
Organism: Caerostris extrusa; assembly: GCA_021605095.1. Lineage (NCBI taxonomy): Eukaryota > Metazoa > Arthropoda > Arachnida > Araneae > Araneidae > Caerostris > Caerostris extrusa. Next base: position 12,835 of record BPLR01018128.1, on the reverse strand, counting down.
TAATCATAAAGCTTGGAGCCACAGAACGGACCGACCAAAATATCAACCAGCACCTTTTAACCCAACTCCTCCCCCCTCCACGCGCGTAGGGTAACCTATTAACGTTCGGAATATGATTTCCGCACCGTATTCCCCCTGATCCCAAATCCTTTGAAAAAGAGGGGGAGTCATTTTTTCTCTTTATTATTAGAGGCTTCAACGGAAGGGTGTGTGTAGAATTTGACACCGATTTTTTTCATTCCCCTGTCGTTGGGGCTCGGGAGGGTGAGCAACAGCTCGGAAGGGAAGGGGAGTCTGTCGCATTGTCAAGCCGAGTGGACTAAAGGTGAGCGGAAACACATGCGGCAACCTGAAACGGGTGTATTCGTAGAGGGATGAAGAAAGAAGGATGTCGCTGTCATTCTGTGTCTCAATTAACCGTATTTTACCTCCTCACAAAATAAATGAAAGCATGTCGTATTTCCGAATAAAGGATTTAAAGATTTCATCATTATGATTTAACTATATAACTACTAAACTACAAGTTATATTAATATTATTTATTTTAAAAGTCATAGAATTATCAATGCATGTAAAACTGTTGAACATTATTTACGCATAACAGTTTTGGAATTTAATTTGAAATGAGATCAAACATATAATAGATATAAATAATAATTTAGAAAAAAATGTACTTTTGAAATTATATGATGTAAAGTTTTTTTCCAACTTATTGCTTAGGTATCATTCGATATTATTGAAAGAATTATTTGAAAATAAAAATTATCGTAGTGATAGCGTATTTATGAAATCTTCACATTCCTAGAATAAAAAAAAAAAAAAGCTAATAATTTATGATTTTAATATTTTTTTTTACATATAATTAAACATATAAAAATAGTTTTCATTTATTTTTAATTTATGATGTAAACTTATTGAATGCAAAAAAAATAACGCATTCAAAAATGACTTTAAATGTGTTATTGAATAATAGTATAAATTGTTTATGATTTAATATTAAAAGTAAACCCTGGCCAAAATGGCCGCGTGTCTAGCGCACGGTTCCGATGGTGCTATGAATGATTATAGTGATTCGGAATCCACTTTAAGCCGTAAATCCTGATCTCATATGATTGTCGAGCGACACGGTTTGATTTGGTTTGTCACTCAACGGTCATTTTTGCTCACTTTAGGCTAATTAGACCAGTATCTACAATTTAACGTGAATTACGAACATACTAACCAACATCCATGCCAGGATTCGAACCTGAAGCCTGTGTTACAAAGGGCCAATTGGCCTTCATACCCACACTAAGCCATCTCAGACTGCTATCTACGGTTGCTCCATCACAACAAGGGGGCGCCCCCTTTCCCTTCAACCATGAGTCCGTACGGGTTCGTGGGCTTGGTCTGGATGTCTACCAAGTGGGATAAGTAACAACAAAAGTGTATATATATATTACGAAAGTTATTATCTATATATTAAGAACACTGAGAAAGTGTTAATTAAAATTGAATTCTGAAAATACTTTATATGCTAATGAAACTAAAATAACTGTTGTTGTTTTTAATTCCTTTTGGAAATGTTTTCTAAAATCACTTCTTGAATTAAATTCGTTATTCTCATCTGAAAATTACAGCACATGCATATTTTGATTTACTGTAGAAACTATTTTAAGCCGGGATATCGCAATAATTCGTTTGGCTTCAGAGTGGACTTTGATAGGAAATTTGTCAAGTTTCAACCATTTTTGCATTTGTGAAAATGTCATAAAGTCCAAAACTGGAGGTTTTCTATAGAAAAAGTAAGATATTTAACATTGTTGGCCACAATGAAACACTATCATTACACGTACTACCTAGAATGGAAAGCAATTCATCGTTCATTTCAAACAAATGGTTGAATAAAAATTCTTTTGTAAAATAGATTCAATGTTGGGTAATTAAATAATTAACTCGAGCCGCAAATGGTTTCTTGTGTTCTTAAAAAAAATCTGCATTTTCTGAATTTTCTAAAGCATTTTCTAAAATTAGCTAAATCCTTAGAATGGAGTTTGGAGTTCATTCGAAAACATCTGAAATGTCCATGAAATAATTTTGTTTCTAGTAAATGATGAACTCTCTTTAATTCCCGAGGCGACATGGCTGAAATAAATACAATCTGAACACTTTAGGGCCCACTGTGTTCTAGGGCTATCAATTGAGTTCAGTTTAGCTCCCATTAAATATTAAAAGTCTAAAATATTTTATCGTATTATATGTCCACGAATAAAAGTAAAATTAATATCAAAAGTTAAACAATTACAAATAAAAGTAGAAAACAAGCAAGCGCTTTTAAATGTAGTTTGAAAAGTTTTAAAAACAAATAACAAGTACAAAACAAATAAAAAGTAGTAATATTAAACAAATACAAATAAAAATATAAAAACATGTAAGCGCATTTTAAATGTAGTTTTAAAAATTTGAAAATTCAAAATTTCATGTTTTTGAACAGTTTCATTTGTGGTATTACTGTAGTTGTACATTTAATTTCTGAATTTATTTTGTAGGGTCTGTAAATATAATAATTTTACTGGTTCTTCTCTTAAAACTTCTCAATTAGTACACGTCTTGAAATAATTGCTCCCCCTACTAGATTTGGTTTTAACTCTTCTTCTACAGCTGACCTAACAATCCTCAATAATTTTCATTATAATTATAATATTACTTCCTTCCCGAGCTCTCTTCCGACCACATTCCATTCTTCTAACTTTCAATATCACCTATACGACTCTTAAAATCCTCATAAAGTTACTACTAACTGGAATCTGTTCAAATCTCAACTCACTGAAACTTCCCCACTTCAACCCTCTGATATTAATAATATTCTAGACATAGATAATGAAATCTCTAATTTAACTAGCTCTATTCTTTCAGCATATAACTCTGCTTCTAAACCCATTCATAATAAGAATTCCTACTTTCTTCCTCCCTTTATTAAAATCCTTATAACATATCGCAATCGTACTAGAAAAATCTGGCAAACATATAGAGATCCCTATTCTAAATATCTTTTCAATAGAGCACAATCCTTCCTACGTAAAAGAGATAAAAAGTTTAATAAATCTGCCTGGATCTCCGAACTAGCAACTTTAAATACTGATGATTCATCTCTTTGGAAAACCACAAAAGGTCTAAAAGTAAAAGATCCCGAATTCCTGCCCTAACCACTCCCGCTGTCAGCGCTTTCACTAATTCACAAAAGGCTGAAATGCTCGCAGACTCGTATCGAGATTAGTTCTCGGAAAACAATCTCTCCGACCCGGAAACTGAAATGATGGTCTTCAATACCCTCTCAATTTCTTCAACTCTCCTCGGCCTACAATTTTTCTATTCTGCTAACCCTTCGGATATTATCTCCTATATTAAAAATACTAATATTAAAAAGCCCCGGAACTGACAGCATTACTAACAAAATGCTTAAAAATCTTCCCCCTCTCAGCATACTTTGGCTGACTCATATCATTAACAATATTTTTCGACTAGCTTACTTCCCCTCTACATGGAAATCCGCTAGAATTCTGCCTGTCGTAAAACCTATTAAATATCCCACTAATCCTACCAACTACCGTCCTATCTCGCTTCTTTCTACACTTACTAAACTCACAGAAAAAAATTATTCTTGATAAATTCCTTGATTTCACCGATTCTAATAATATAATTTCTCCACACCAATTTGGGTTTCAGAAAAACTTATCCACCACCCACCAACTTTTAAGAGTCACCGAAATAATCACCCAGGGTTTTTCTACAAAAAGTTCTACAGGCATCATCTTCCTTGATATCGCCAAAGCCTTCGACAGGGTTTAGGTTAATGGTCTAATTTTAAACTCATTTATTATCACTTCCCTCCTCATTTAATCCACCTAATCAGTTCCTTTCTCACTAATCGTTCTTTCGCAGTCTGTGTCTTCCGATTCTTTCTTTAGACCTTTTTTTTTTTTTTTATTTCTGCTGGAATCCCTCAAGGCTCTCATTGCTCCACATCTCTTTACACTCTTCATGAATGATATTCCACAAACATCTAACACTACACTGAGTTTTTATGCTGATGACACAGTCATCATTTCACAACACCGCAACACTAAGTTTCTCGTCACGTACCTTCAAAATTACATTCATCTTCTTGAGCGCTGGCTTACTAAAAGGAAAATCAAATTAAAGACTGAAGCAGTATTTTTTTCACACAAACGCATTCCTTCTCAAACTTCTCTATCTACGTAGAGAATGTTATCTGCCAAAACAAGCTAAATATCTAGGTGTTATTCTCGATAAAAATCTCACCTATCTTCCACACATTATACACATCCGCGATAAGTTCAATAAACTCATTCATATCCTCTATCCTTTATATTTAACTCTCCAACCACCATAAACATTAAACTTCTTCTTTATAAAACTTACATGAGGCCTACAATAACGTATGCTAGCCCGGTTTGGGGATCCGCTGCTAAGACCAATATTAATATTATTTGCCGCCTGTAAAATAAAAAATTCTTCGAATGATCATTAATGCCCCCTGGTTTTCTGTAATAGTGATATCCACCATTCTCTAAAATTGCAAACAATCCCTCAATCTATTCAAAAGCTTGCCCATAACTTTTACTCGAATCTTCCTAATATTCAAAACGATTTAATCAAAAGGCTCCCAGATTATGACATACAAAACCCCAAAAATGCTAAACGTCCTCGAACCTCTCTCATAATTGATTTCACTTCCCACCCATGACTAGTTCCCGCCTCATTTTGCACAATGCGTTTTCGCAATCATTTCTCCTTACGTTATACTTCTTTTTTATTTATTTAGATTAATTCTATCTGTTTACTTGTATTTATCTCGAACCGTTTTCTTCAACTCTGCTTAATAATTATTTTATTTGCTTTTATATGTTTATATATTAAATATAAATGAAAGAATAAAAAATTAAATAAATAAATTCCTTCCTCGTTTCGTTTAGATTACTTCAAAACTTTATGTGTCTCTTTCTTTTAATTCTTCATATATATGTATATATATATATATATATATATATATCTGGGCAAGTCACCTATTAGTCTTTATCTGCTTTGTTTTTCAATGTATTAGCTCATAACTTCCAAGGACTACAACTCAAGATAGAAGCTAACTTTGGCTGCTTCACAGCCAAAGTGCTTCGGACCAACACAAATCATCATTTATTTTGTACAAAAGAAATAAAAAAAAGTAGCAATATTAAATATATACAAATAAAAGATAAAAGAATGTAAACGCATTTTAAATGTAGTTTGAAAAGTTTTAAATTAAAAATTTCTTATTTTGAGAACAATTTCCTTTGCGGCATTACTGAAGTTCTACATTTAATTTCTCAATCTATTTTGTACAAAACAAATAAAAAGTAGTAATATTAAACAAATACAAATAAAAAGGTAAAAACATGTAACCGCATTTTAAATACAGTTTCAAAGTTTTAAATTCACAATTTCTTCTTTTGGAACACTTTCATTCGTGGTATTATTGAAGTTGTACGTTTAATTATTGAATTTATATTAAACAAAACAAATAAACATCAGTAATATTAAACAAATACAAATAAAAGATAAAAACATGTAAGCGCATTTTAAATGTAGTTTAAAAGTTTTAAATTTCAATTCAGTATTTTGTGAACCCTTTCATTTGTGGTATTACTGTAGTTGTACATTTAATTTCTGAAGTTATATTATACAAAACAAATAAAAAGTAGTAATATTAAACAAATACACATAAAAATATAAAAAATAACATGAAAAAAATGCATAAAAACATGCAAGTGCTTTTAAATATAGTTTTAAATTCACAATTTCATATTTAGTGAATAATATCATTTGTGGTATTACTGATGTTTTACATTTAATTTCTGAATTTATATTATACAAAAACAAATAAAAATTAGTAATATTAAACAAATACAAATAAAAAAAGATAAGAACATGTAAGCGCATTTTAAATGCAGTTTCAAAATTTTAAAATTCACAATTTCATATTTTTGTGAACATATTCATTTGTGGTATTATTGAAGTTGTACGTTTAATTTCAGAATTTATATTATACAAAACAAATAAAAAGTTGTAATATTAAACAAATCAAAAAAAAAAAACATGTAAGCGCATTTTAAATATAGTTTCAAAATTTTAAATTCACAACTTCTTATTTTGTGAACACTTTCATTTCGTGGTATTATTGAACTTGTACATTTAATTTCTGAATCTATTTTGTATAAAACAAACAAAAAAAAAAAGTAGTAATAATAAACAAATACAAAAAAGAAAAGATAAAAGCATGTAAACGCATTTTAAATATAATTTTGAAAAGTTTTAAATTCACAATTTCATATTTTGTGAACACTTTCATTTGTGGTATTACTGAAGTTGAACATTTAATTTCAGAATTTATATTATACAAAACAAATAAAACGTAGTAATATTAAACAAATACAAATAAAAGATTAAAACATGTAATCGCATTTTAAATGTAGTTTCAAAAGTTTTTAAATTCAAAATTTCATATTTTGTGACCACTTTCATTTGTGGTATTACTGAAATTGTACATTTAATTTCTAGAATTTATATTATACAAAACAAATAGAAATTAGTAATATTAAACAAATACAAATAAAAAGATAAAAACATGTAAGAGCATTTTAAATGTAGTTTGAAAATTTTAAATTCCCAATTTCATGTTTTGTGAACAGTTTCATTTGTGATATTACTGTAGTTGTACATTTATTTTCAGAATTTATATTATACAAAACAAATAAAAATTAGTAATATTAAACAAATACAAATAAAAAGATAAAAACATGTAACCGCATTTTAAATACAGTTTCAAAAGTTTTAAATTCACAATTTCATATTTTGTGAACACTTTCATTTGTGGTAATATTGAAGTTGTACGTTTAATTTCTGAATTTATATTATACAAAACAAATAAAAGTTGTAATATTAAGCAAATACACATAAAAATATAATAAAAGAACATACAAAAAATATAAAACATGTAAAAGCGCTTTTAAATGTAGTTTCAAAGTTTTAAATTCACAATTTCAGATTTTGTGAACACTTTCATTTGTGGTATTATTGAAGTTGCACATTTAATTTCAGTATTTATATTATACTAACAAATAAAAATTAGAAATATTAAACAAATACAAAAAAAAGATAAAAACATGAAAGCGCATTTTAAATATGGTTTAAAAGTTTTAAATTCACAATTTCATATTTTGTGAACACTTTCCATTTGTCTTATTACTGAAGTTGTACATTTAATTTTTGAATTTAAATTATATAAAACAAATAAAAAGTAGTAATATTAAACAAATACAAATAAAAGATAAAAACATGTAAGAGCATTTTAAATGTAGTTTAAAAAGTTTTAAATTCCCAATTTCATGTTTTGTGAACAGTTTCATTTGTGATATTACTGTAGTTGTACATTTATTTTCAGAATTTATATTATACAAAACAAATAAAAATTAGTAATATTAAACAAATATACAAATAAAAGGGTAAAAACATGTAACCACATTTTTAAATACATTTCAAAAGTTTTAAATTCACATTTTCATATTTGTGAACACTTTCATTTGTGGTAATATTGAAGTTGTACGTTTAATTTCTGAATTTATATCATACAAAACAAATAAAAATTGTAATATTAAACAAATACAAATAAAAAATATAAAAAGAACATACAAAAAATGCATAAAAACATAAAAGCATATAAGAGCTTTTAAATGTAGTTTCAAAAGTTTTAAATTCACAATTTCAGATTTTGTGAACACTTTCATTTGTGGTATTATTGAAGTTGCACATTTAATTTCAGTATTTATATTATACAAAACAAATAAAAATTAGAAATATTAAACAAATACAAAAAAAGATAAAAACATGAAGCGCATTTTAAATATGGTTTAAAAAGTTTTAAATTCACAATTTCATATTTTGTGAACACTTTCATTTTCGTGGTATTACTGAAGTTGTACATTTAATTTTTTAAATCAATTTTTTTGTATTATATAAAAACAAATAAAAGTAGTAATATTAAACAAATACAAATAAAAGATAAAATCATGTAAGCGCATTTTAAATGTAATTTAAAAAGTTTTAAATTCACAATTTCATGTTTTGTGAACAGTTTCATTTGTGATATTACTGAAGTTGTACATTTAATTTCAGAATTTATATTATACAAAACAAATAAAAAATTAGTAATATTAAACAAATACAAATAAAAAGATAAAAACATGTAACCGCATTTTAAATACAGTTTCAAAAGTTTTAAATTCACAATTTCATATTTTGTGAACACTTTCATTTGTGGTAATATTGAAGTTGTACGTTTAATTTCTGAATTTATATCATAAAAAACAAATAAAAAGTTGTAATATTAAAAATACACATAAAAATATAGAAAAGAACATACAAAAAATGCATAAAAACATGTAGCATTTTAAATGTAGTTTCAAAGTTTTAAATTCACAATTTCAGATTTTGTGAACACTTTCATTTGTGGTATTATTGAAGTTGCACATTTAATTTCAGTATTTATATTATACAAAACAAATAAAAAATTAGAAATATTAAACAAATACAAAAAAAGATAAAAACATGAAAGCGCATTTTAAATATGGTTTAAAAAGTTTTAAATTCACAATTTCATATTTTGTGAACACTTTCCATTTGTCTTATTACTGAAGTTGTACATTTAATTTTTGAATTTAAATTATATAAAACAAATAAAAAGTAGTAATATTAAACAAATACAAATAAAAAGATAAAAACATGTAAGCGCATTTTAAATACAGTTTCAAAATTTTAAATTCACAATTTCATATTTTGTGAACACTTTCATTTGAGGTATTACTGAAGTTGTACGTTTAATTTCTGAATTTATATTAAACAAAACAAATAAATATGAGTAATATTAAAAGAAATACAAATAAAAAGATAAAAACATGTAAACGCATTTTAAATGTAGTTTATTAAGTTTTAAATTCCCAATTTCATATTTGTGACCACTTTCATTTGTGGCATTACTGTAGTTGTGCATTTAATTTCTGAATTTATATTATACAAAACAAATAAAATGAGTAATATTAAACAAATACAAATAAAAAAATAAAAAATGTAAACGCATTTTAAATGTAGTTTTAAAAGTTTTAAATTCACAATTTCATATTTTGTGAACACTTTCGTTTGCGGCATTACTGATGTTGTACATTTAATTTCTCAATCTATTTTGTACACAACAAATAAAAAGTAGTAAAATTAAATATATACAAATAAAAGATAAAAACATGTAAGAGCATTTTAAATACAGTTTCAAAAGTTTTAAATTCACAATTTCTTTTTTGGAACACTTTCATTCGTGGTATTATTGAAGTTGTACGTTTAATTTTTGAATTTACATTAAACAAAACAAATAAAAAGTAGTAATATTAAACAAATACAAATAAAAAAGATAAAAACATGTAAGCGCATTTTAAATGTAGTTTAAAAAGTTTTAAATTTCAATTCAGTATTTTGTGAACCCTTTCATTTGTGGAATTACTGTAGTTGTGCATTTAATTTCTGAATTTATATTATACAAAACAAATAAAAAATAGTAATATTAAACAAATACAAATTAAAAAGATAAAAACCTGTAAGCGCATTTTAAATGTAGTTTAAAAATTTTAAATTTCCAATTCAGTATTTTGTGAACCCTTTCATTTGTGGAATTACTGTAGTTGTGCATTTAATTTCTGAAGTTATATTATACAAAACAAATAAAAAATAGTAATATTAAACAAATACACATAAAAATATAAAAGAAAATGAAACAAATGCATAAAAACATGCAAGCGCTTTTAAATATAGTTTTAAATTCACAATTTCATATTCAGTGAATATTATCATTTGTGGTATTACTGAGGTTTTCCATTTAATTTCTGAATTTATATTATACAAAACAAATAAAAAATTAGTAATATTAAACAAATACAAATAAAAGATAAAAACATGTAAGCGCATTTTAAATGCAGTTTGAAAATTTTAAAATTCACAATTTCATATTTTTTGTGAACACATACATTTGTGGTATTATTGAAGTTATACGTTTAATTTCAGAATTTATAATAAAAGCAAAACAAATAAAAATCAGTAATATTAAACAAATACAAATAAAAAAGATAAAAACATGTAAGGGCATTTTAAATGTAGTTTAAAAAGTTTTAAATTTCAATTCAGTATTTTTGTGAACACTTTCTTTGTGGTATTACTGTATTTGTGCATTTAATTTCTGAATTTATATTATACAAAACAAATAAAAATCAGGAGTAATATTAAACAAATACAAATAAAAGATGAAAACATGTAAGCGCATTTTAAATATAGTTTAAAAAGTTTTAAATTCACAATTACATTTTTTTGTGAACACTTTCCTTCGTGGTATTACTGAACTTGTACGTTTAATTTCTGAATCTATTTTGTATAAAACAAATAAAATGCAGTAATATTAAATATATACAAATAAAAAGATAAAATCATGTAACCGCATTTATATATAATTTGAAAAGTTTTAAATTCACAGTTACATATTTTAAGAATATTTTCATTTGTCGTATTACTGAAGTTGTAGATTTAATTTCTGAATTTATATTATACAAAACAAACAAAAAGTAGTAATAATAAACAAATACAAAGAAAAAGATAAAAGCATATAAACGCGTTTTAAATATATTTTGAAAAGTTTTTAAATTCACAATTTCAGATTTTGTGAACAATTTCATTTGTCGTATTACTGAAGTTGTACATTTAATTTCAGAATTTATATTATACAAAACAAATAAAACGTAGTAATATTAAACAAATACAAATAAAAAAGATTAAAACATGTAATCGCATTTTAAATGTAGTTTCAAAAGTTTTAAATTCACAATTTCATATTTTGTGAACACTTTCATTTGTGGTATTACTGAAATTGTATATTTAATTTCAGAATTTATATTATACAAAACAAATAAAAATTAGTAATATTAAACAAATACAAATAAAAAGATAAAAACATGTAGGCGCATTTTAAATGTAGTTTTAAAAAGTTTTCAAATTCAAAATTTCATGTTTTTGAACAGTTTCATTTGTGGTATTACTGAAGTTGTACATTTAATTTCAGAATTTATATTATTCAAAACAAATAAAAGTAGTAATATTAAACAAATACAAAAAAAAAGACAAAAACATGTAAGCGCATTTTAAATGTAGTTTCAAAAAGTTTTAAATTCACAATTTCATATTTTGTGAGAACATTTTCACTTGTGGTAATATTGAAGTTGTACGTTTAATTTCTGAATTTATATTAAACAAAACAAATAAACATGAGTAATATTAAACAAATACAAATAAAAAGATAAAAATATGTATGCGCACATTTTAAATGTAGTTTAAAAGTTTTAAATTCACAATTTCATATTTTGTGAACACTTTCATTTGTGGTTTTACTGAACTTGTACATTTAATTTCTGAATCTATTTTGTATAAAAACAAATAAAAAAATAGTAACATTAAATAATATAAATAAAAAGATAAAAAATCATGTAAGCGCTTTTATATGTAATTTGAAAAGTTTTAAATTCAAAATACATATTTTGTGAATACTTATTACTGAATTTAATTTAAAAAAAAAAGTATATAATAAACAAACAAAAGTAGTAATAATAAACAATAAAAGTAGTAATAATAATGAACAAATACAAAGGAAAAGATAAAAAACATGTAAACGCATTTTAAATGTAGTTTGAAAAGTTTTAAATTCACAATTTCATATTTTGTAAATACTTTCATTTGTCGTATTACTGAAGTTGTACATTTAATTTCTGAATTTATATTATACAAAACAAATAAAAAGTAGTAATATTAAACAAATACAAATAAAAAGATTAAAACATGTAAGCACATTTTAAATATAGTTTAAAAGTTTTAATTTCACAATTTCATATTGTGTGAACACTTTCATTTGTGGTATTAATGAAGTTCGTTTAATTTCTGAATTTATATTAAACAAAACAAATAAACATGAGTATTATTAAACAAATACAAATAAAAAAGATTAAAACATGTAAGCGCATTTTAAATGTAGTTTATAAAGTTTTAAATTCACAATTTCATATTTTGTGACCAATTTCATTTTGGTATTACAGTAGTTGTACATTTAATTTCTGAATTTATATTATACAAAACAAATAAAAATTAGAAATATTAAACAAATACAAATAAAAAGATAAAAAAAACATGTAAGATTTAAATTCGCATTTTAAAATGTAGTTTCAAAATTTTAAAATTCACAATTTCAGATTTTGTGAACACTTTCATTTGTGGTATTACTGAAATTGTACATTTAATTTCAGAATTTATATTATACAAAACAAATAAAAATTAGAAATATTAAACAAAAAAAAGAAAAAAAGATAAAAACATGTAAGCGCATTTTAAATATAGTTTAAAAAGTTTAAATTCACAATTTCATATTTTGTGAACACTTTCCTTCGTGGTATTACTGAACTGGTACATTTAATTTCTGAATCTATTTTGTATAAAACAAATAAAATGTAGTAATATTAAATATATACAAATAAAAAGATAAAATCATGTAAATGCATTTATATGTAATTTGAAAAGTTTTAAATTCACAATTACATATTTTTGTGAACACTTTCATTTGTCTTATTACTGAAGTTGTAGCTTTAATTTCTGAATTTATATTATACAAAACAAAAGTTGTAATAATAAACAACAAAAGTAGTAATAATAAACAAATACAAAGGAA